>OY992893.1:62183081-62200581 GCA_963921405.1 Cepaea hortensis
GAAGACACACTGCAATCACATCTAAACAAACACTCTGAATGAACGCAAAGAAGAAGAAGAAGAAGAAGAAGAAGAAGAAGAAGAAGAAGAAGAAGAAGAAGAAGAAGAAGAAGAAGAAGAAGAAGAAGAAGAACAACGTGATCTAGGAGATTTGGATCTTGTAGAGGTGGTTGAGGCACAAACAGAAGGTACTTTTACAGAATCAGCACTAGCTGACACTGCGAAAGATTTAGAAGGAAAAAATCTATCACAATCAGTCAAGCATCTTAATGAAGGAGTTTTGGCTCTAGACGAAGTAGAAGAGGCACAAACAGAAGATGCTCCCATAGGATCAGCACGAGATAAAACTCCAAAAGAACTTACAGAAACACATCTAACACGATAAGTTAAGCGTATTGATCCGGGAGATTTTTCTCTAAATGAAGTAGCTGTGGCACAAGCAGAAGATGTTTCCAAAGGATCAGCACGAGCTAAAACTCTAAAAGAACTAGCAGACATAGGTCTCTCTCGATTAGTTGCGCATCTTGATCCAGAAGATTTGGCTCTGGTAGAAGTAGTTGAGGCACAAACAGTAGATGCTTCCACATTATCAGCGTGAGCTGAAACTCCTAAAGAACAAATCTATCACGATCAGTTTAGCAAAGGGGTTTTGGATCTAGATGAAATAGTTGAAGCACAAACAGAAGTCACTTTCACAGGATCGGCAGGAGCAAAAACTCCACAAGAACTAGCAGAAATAGGTCTACATCGATCAGTTACTTATCGTGATCCAGAAGATTTGACTCTAGAAGAAGTATTTGAGGCACAAACAGGAAGGAATCAGCACGAGCTAAAACACTAAAACAAACTACAAGGAACGAGTCTAACACGCTCAGCTACGCAACCTGATCTAAGATTAGGCTCTAGAACATAGGTTACCAAACCACGGCCCGCGGGCCACTTGTGGCCCTCCAGCTGCAAGAAAGTGGCAAGCGAGGCCTCCTTGTTTAATGTTTTAATAATTTTTAAAAAATGCAGTCAGAGCGCCCCTTCAGCGTGCGTAAATTTACTCTGCTCGTGCTTGTTATGCTTATATATTATCGACTGCGCCTGTTCAGTTCACAACGAAATGTTATGAAGTTCCCATATCCCAGCCTTGTCGACCAATCAGAGTGAGTAAGTCGCCATGTTGTCGTCTGTTACAACTGTTTAGCAGAGTCGGTTGTATTGCGTTGAAATTAGATTTTTTTTTCAAATAAAAATTAATCGTTGAAGCTTATAAACATGAGTGTGGAAAATCTAAAATCAAACAATGGTAAAAAGCGAAAATGTGAAGATGTTGCTTGCTTTGAATTCAACGAAGAATGGACGGAGAAATTTATGTTTATGCCTAGCCGTAGTGGTAAACCTTCCTTCCGGTACAATGGCGACAGGATGACGCGTACTTTTCGGGGGGACGCTATTTAGTGTTTTCCTTTGGATTTCGTGTGATTTCCTATGGATTTCCTGCGAATAGTGTTTTCCTGTGGATTATGTGATGTTATTTTGTGCTCTTTTATTGGAAGTTTTCAAAAGAAGCCACGGAAGGCAGGTGGTGGATGAAATTTGAGGGCAGCCGACAGATATTCGTTGGTCATGGTCTCGAATTCACGACGGCAGGCAGAAGAGCTCTTCTTGAGTTAATGGCTGCGGTCTCCGACCAGTACGGTCACTGCCATAGAGGAAAGCAACGGCAAACTACCTCTTTATGATTCTCATGATTCGCTTAAAGACTGATCATCGCAAGACAAGGACAGAGACGTTAAAATTAGCAACATGGAATGTTAGGTCGTTAAACAACGACGGAAAATTAGAGAACATAAAACAAAAAATTGAAAGGGATAAAATTAATATTTTAGGTATGTGCGAAACGAGATGGACAGGATCAGGCATCAAGATAGATGACGATTTCAAGATTATTTATTCTGGAGGTGAAGATCGTCATAGGGGAGTGGCAATTATTTTGGACCGGAAAACATCAACATCTGTTCAAGGATATTGGGCCGTGTCGGACAGAGTTCTACTAGTTAAATTAAGTGGCAGACCTTTTAGCATAAATATTATTCAAGTATATGCACCAACAGGAGAATCCAGTGAAGATAGTGTAGAAGAATTTTATAATGACATAGAGGCTGCCTTAAAGAAATGTAAAAATTCAGAAATAAATATCATAATAGGGGACTTCAATGCAAAAGTAAGAAATCAAGGTGATAGATACACAGTAGGAAACTATGGTTTAGGAGAGAGAAATGAAAGAGGATACAGACTCGTGAGGTGGGCCAAAGAACAGGAAATGATTGTAGAAAACACCTGGTTTAAGCAACACCCTAGAAGATTATGGACATGGAGGAGTCCTGATAGCAGGATTAGAAACCAGATTGACTACATTCTCATTAGCAGAAGATTTAGAAACGCGCTAACAGTAGCAAAACCAGTTCCCAGTGCTGATTGTTATAGTGACCACAGATTACTCACAGGAACATTGAGGATAAAGTTGAAGAAAGTCAAGTATATAACAGGAAACACTAAATATGATTTGTGTACAAAACAAATTCAACATAGAAGTACAGAACAGATTTGAAATATTGTCTGATCTAGAGATATTATTCCAGGATGTGGATGATCAATGGAAAACGTTGAAGAATTCAATCAATGTGGCTGCAGAAACAACTATTCCAAAATTAAAGAAGGTGGGTCGTAAGAAATGGATGAGTGAAGAAATTTTACACCTCATGGAAACAAGAAGACTCAACAAAAATAATTCTGTTAAATATGAAGAAATCCACAGACAAGTCAGAATATTATGTAAGGAGACAAAAGAATCATGGCTTGAGGAAAAGTGCTTAGGAATTGAAAACCAACACAACAGTCAAAATACCAAATTAGTGCACAAAAGAATTCAGGAACTTACTAATAAAAGAACAAGTACATCAACAGGGTGTCTAAAAACTAAAGATGGCAAAATCATAATAGAAAAAGACCGACCAGATTCTACATGTATGGACAGATTATGTGAAACACCTTTATGATGATAACAGAGACGAACAGTATGATATTAGATTTAATAATGAAGGACCGCCAATTTTGGAGATGGAGGTTCGACATGTTCTTAAGCATATGAAAGCTGGCAAGGCCCCCGGTGCAGATAACATCACAACAGAAATGATTAAAGCTTAAGAAGAATTTGGACTAGAGCAAATCACCAGACTGATGAGCACATTATATGATACTGGAGATATACCTCCTGAATTATGTAACTCTGTATTTATTGCAATCCCAAAGAAATCAGGAACCTTGGGATGTGATCATCATAGAACAATTAGTATAATGAGTCACATCACAAAGATTTTGCTAAGAATTATCATGCAAAGAGTGAGGAAGAAGATACAACCTGAAATAGGGGAAGAACAATGTGGGTTTGTAGAAGGAAAGGGTACAGTAAATGCTGTGTATATGCTGCGAACAGTTATTGAACGTGCTATAGAAGTAAACAAGGATATACATCTTTGCTTTATTGACTATACAAAGGCTTTTGATAGAGTTAGACATGTCAACATGGTGGATATGCTTGCAGATCTACAAATTGATGGGAAAGACATTAGACTTATAAAAAACATATATTGGAAACAACAAGCTGCAATAAGGATTGATAATGAAGTAGGACAGTATCAGCCAATTAAAAGAGGTGTTAGGCAGGGATGTGTGATGTCTCCAGATCTTTTTTCCCTATACAGTGAAAATATTTTCAGAAATGTAGAGGATATAAAAGGAATCAGCAGTGGAGGACGAAACATGAATAACATTAGATATGCAGATGATACAGTATTAATTGCAGACAATGCGCAGGACCTGTAACAATTAGTAGATGCGGTTGTTGTACACAGTGAGCAGCTGGGGTTAGAATTAAATTGTAAAAAGACTCAGGTTATGGTCGTCACTAGGAAGGAAGAAGTGCCACAATGTAATATACAAGTAAATGGAAATATTCTTCAACAAGTGAATCGGTACATTTATCTTGGAACAGTCATAACATCTGATGGGAGATGCCTTGAAGAGATTAGAACAAGAATCGCCATGGCGAAAGTAGCCTTTAGCAAGATGAAAAACAGTCTGACCAATACAAAGGTGTCAATTGAAACGAGAAAAAGAGTGTTGAGGGGATACATAGAGCCTGTTCTTTTGTATGGATGTGAAACTTGGACAATGGGCAGTCAAGCTGAAAAACATCTGATGGCTGCAGAAATGTGGTTTCTGAGGAAAATGCAAAGAATACCATGGACAGACAGAAAAACCAATGACCAAGTACTACAGGAGACAAATGAACATCGTAAACTGATAACAGAAATTAGACGTAGACAGTCAAAATTTTTTGGACATGTTATGAGAAGAAATGGATTGAAGAACTTGGTGACAACTGGCAAGATCGAAGGAAACAGACCAAGAGGCAGACCGAGAGGAAAATACCTGGATGGCTTGGCCACATGGCATGGACGAGACAGGAACACTGAGCTGATCCACGACACTGGTGATCGAGTGAAATGGCGAATCATGACCGCCCACGCTTTCCGGCATGGCACATGATTGATTGATTGAGAGGTAAACCAGTTTGCTTATTCTGCGGATTTTGTGTTTCTGTTACAAACAAATTTAATCTGGAACGGCACTTCATTCAGACATAAATGCTCAATATCCGATCATTTCGGAGTTAAGAAATGATTTCATAGAGAAAGTTTCTGACCAGGCAGCAGTCTTTTTCACGAAGGCCAACGAACAGAGCAAGAGTGCTGGTGTTGCGTCGTACGAAGTCGCTCTTCTGTTGGCTCGCAAAAAGAAGACGTTCACCAATGCAGAAGCAATAATTAAGTTAGTTAGTTAGTCTTTCCTCTTGGGCCTAAGGCGACGCATAGGGCAGATGTATTGGCTCTCCATGTCCGGCGGTTCGCTGCTACCTGTTTTAGGTCTTGGATGTTCACTTGGCCGTTGAATGAGCCTTCTCTGATGATGGTTCTACGCAAGGTCTCTCTTGGTCTTCCCCGTATTCTTTTCCCTACCGGTGACCATATGAGGGCTTGGTAGGGGAGTCTTGTCTTGTCCATTCTGAGTACATGGCCGATGTAGTTCCAACGGCGTTTTCTTATAAAATTGGATACAATATCTTGCTTAGTCTCTTGTCTTATTTGCGCATTGGTTTTGAAATCTGTCCAGTGGAGGTTTAGAATTCTTCTAAGACATTTGTTCTCAAAATTGTCTAATTTTTTTTAAATCTTTAGCGTTGATATCCAACTCTCACATCCATACGTTAGCACTGGAATCACACAAGAATTGAAGACTTTAAGTTTCGTATGTTGGCTGAGTGTCGCACATCTCCGTCTACATTGTCTACTAAAGGTCGCACATCTCCGTCTCCATTGTCTAATAAAGGTCGCACATAACTGTCCGTGTCTCTACATAAGCGTATCCCTTATCCTTATAACCTATTCCATCGTGAATAGTTGAAGTGCCATGAACGACATCACAAACAGATGGAGGAGATGTTTAACAGTTTATTGAAGGCACCAGATGCCAGTGCGATTTTAGGTAATATTTCTGGTGTTGATTCCCCTGTAGATGATATTTTGCTTCCTAGGTATGTGAAGCTGTTGACTTTTTCAAGAACATAGTTGTTTAATGGGGTCTCGTTTGAACTGTTGGTGACATCAATAGTTTTTGTTTTTGTGGCGCTAATTTGGAGACCAATTTGTCCTGAAACATTTTGGAGATGGTTTATTTTCTCTTGGGCATCTGGGTGTGTTGAACTCAAAAGCACTATGTCGTCGGCAAAGTCCAGGTCTTCCAGCATTTTGTCAACCCAATGGATACCCCTATTTGTGTTGTTTGTGCATTTGCGCATGACCCAATCGATAGCTATTCCAAAGAGCATCGGTGACAAGACACAACCCTGTTTCACTCACGTTTCTACTGAGAACCAGTAAGAGTTGCCTGATTCTGTTCTCACACAGCAACGTGTTTCTTTGTAGAAAGATTTTATGATGTTGGTATATTTGGAAGGGAATAGATGTTAAGTAGATTCCAAAGTGAAGGACGGTGGATACTGTCGAAGGCTTTTTGAAGGTCCACAAAGTTGGTGATTAATTTTGTCTGGAATTCTACGGAGTCTTCAATGATTATTCTAAGGATGAAAATGTGGTCTATACATGACCGTTTTGATCTGAAGTCGGCTTGTTCTTCATCTATAGACTTTTTCAATCTCTCAAGTAACATACTACAAAAAAGATTTCCTGGTACTGACAGTAGGGTGATACCACGCCAGTTATTGCAATCAGACATATCACCTTTTTTTGGCAGTGTGAAAATTACACCATCCTTCCACTGTTGTGGTGGGGATTCGTTTTGCCAGATTTCATTGATCAGCTGTAACAAACGTTGTAAGGTATTCTCATCTGCTGCTTTGAGCATTTCTCCTGAGATGTCGTCTTCACCAACAGATTTGTTGTTCTTTAATTTTTTTAATGGCTGTTTTAATCTCTTCTAGTGGGGGCATGGTGGTTTCTCCATCCAGGTTGGGAACATTGTCAGGCTGCGGTCTATTTAATATCTCTGTGAAATGTTCTGCCCATCGTTGCTTTTGGTGGTCATCGGATAACAGTAGTTTACCTTGTTTGTCTTTGATGGGTTTGTTTGGTGTAGGTGAGTGATTGCATAGTTGTTTCATGATGTGGAATACGACTTTGTTGTTTCCAGCTTTGGCGTCGGCGGCCAAGTCTGTTTATCTTTTCGTGCACTTGATTTCACCTCTTTATCCAACATGGAGTAATTTTGCTTATGGGTTTCATATGAAGCTGTGTCTTTTGTAGAAAGAAGTGTTAGTTTTGTTTGCTTTCTTTCTTGTATCTTCGTCCAGGTGTTATCGCTTAGCCACTGCTTCTTCTGTCTTTGTACGTAGCTGACTGTGTTTGTTGCTGCATTTAGCAAGGTCTCTTTCAGGAACTTCCAATTTTCTTCAATATTATTTTCACTATTCGCGTTGTTAGTTATGCTTTCTTTGTTACCTCTGAGTTGAATGCGAGTTGATTTTCTTTAGTCAGTAGGGACTGTGAGTTTATTTTCTTGATTCTTGGTGTTTTGTACAGTCTTAAGCTTTAATTTTAGCTTGGCTATGCAGAGATTATGATCGCTGCCAGCATATCTGCTCCTCTGTAAGCTCTGGCGTCTTGTACTGATGAACGGAATTTGGCACTAATGCAAAAATGGTCTATCTGATTTTTTTGTGATACTATCAGGCGAATTCCACGTGATTGTATGTATACCTTTATGCGGAAATAGAGAGTTTGCTATTATCAGATTTGCTATTTCACAGAATTCTAGTAGTCTCTCTTTCCTTTTTGGTTCATACCTCCTAGACAGTGAATTCCCATATATTTCTCGACACACTTATTGTCAGTACCTATCTTGCCGTTGAAATCACCCATTACAGCAACAATGTCATGTTTGGGTGATAAGTTGATGGTACTAATTAGTAGAAATTATTTTTGTTGATGTCGGTATCATCGTTGGTAGGTGCATAGCACTGTATGAGTGTTAGCTTGAAATATTTTGTTTAGTAACGCGCTGTTATGATTCTATCATTTACTGGTTCCCAGCTGATTAGTGATCTTTCTGCATTTTTTGACATGATGATAGCGACTCCGTTCGAATGATGGTTGTCTGTTCTTCCTGGATACATTACGTGTCTTTGTTCGTATTTAAAAAACGTTTTGCCTGAGTCAGTCCATCTGCACTCGCTAACCCCGAGAACATCTAGGTTGTATTCATTCATAACATTACAGTAGGTATTCCTGCCTGATACATAGTTTTACCATTCCAATAACCAATCTTGAAAGTATCCTTGGAGTTTAGCAAGTTTGATTTAAACCTATTTCTGCTAGCCCTTTTGGAGTTTATACTCGTGCTGATCCTTTTGAAGCATCTTTTGTTTGTGCCTCAACTACTTCTACTAGAGCCATATCTTTAATCAGGTTGCGTAGCTGATCGTGTTAGACTGGTTCCTTGTAGTTTGTTTTGTCGTTTCAGTTCGTGCTGATCCCGTGGAAGCATCTCCTGTTTGTGTCTCAAATACTTCTTATAGAGTCAAATATTCTGAATCATGATAAGTAACTGTTGGAGTTTATGCTCGTGCTGATTCAGTGGCAGCACCTTCTATTTATGCCTCAACTACTTCGTTTAGAGACAAATCTGCTGAATCAAGATGCATATTTGATCGAAATAGACCTATTTCTGCTAGTTCTTTTGAAGTTTTAGCTCGTGCTGATCCTTTAGCAAGCATCTTTTGGTTGTGCCTCAACTATTTCTTCTAGAGCCAAATCTTAGATCAGGTTGCGTAGCTGATCTTGTTGGACTGGTTCCTTGTAGTTCATTTGCTGTTTTAAGTCGTGCTGATCCTGTGGAAGTGAGTTCTGATGCACCTCTTCTACTTCTTCTAGAGACAAAACTCCTAGATTAAGTTGCTTAACTGACCGTGATAGATTTGTTTCTGCTGGTTCTTTTGGAGTTTCTGCTCGTGCTGATTCTGTGGAAGCATTTTCTGTTTCTGCCTCAACCACTTCCACTAGAGCCAAAATTTCTGGATCAAGATGCGTAACTGATCGAGATAGACCTATTTCTGCTAGTGCTATTGGAGTTTTAGCTCGTGCTGATACTCTAGAAGCATCTTCTGTTTGTGTCACAACTACTTCTTCAAAAGACAAATCTTAGATCAGGTTGCGTAGTTTATCGTGTTAGACTGGTTGCTTGTAGTTCGTTTTGGTATTTTAGCTCGTGCTGATCCCATGGAAACATCTTCTTTTTGTGTCGCAATTACTTCTTATTGTGTCAATCTTCTGGATCAAGATGCGTAACTGATCTAGATAGACCTATTTCTGCTAGTTCTTTTGGAGTTTTAGCTCGTGCTGATCCTTTGGAAGCATCTTTTGTTTGTGCCTCAACTACTTATTTTAGAGCGAAATCTCTTAGATCAGGTTGCGTAGTTGATCGTGTTAGACTGGTTCCTTGTAGTTCGTTTTGGTGTTTTAGCTCGTGCTGATCCCCTGGAAGAATCTCCTGTTTGGGACTCAAATGCTTCTTATAGAGTCAAATCTTCCGGATCACGATAAGTAACTGATCGGGGTAGACGGATTTCTACTAGTTCTATTCGAGTTTCAGCTCGTGCTGATTCTGTGGAAGCATTTTCTGTTTGTGCCACAACTACTTCTTCTAGAGCCACATCTTCTGAAACAAGATGCATAACTGATTGAGTTAAACCTATTTCTAATAGTTCTTTTGGAGTTCAGCTCGTGTTAGTTAGTTAGTTAGTTAGTTACTCGACAGATCATCCTCATTGCACATCGAACCATTCAGTCCATAAGTGCTCGGATCCCCTCCTCAGCAAATCCCGCAACGTGTAGCGGCTAACGACGCCAGTTCTGTGTTGGTTTATCAATCTTCTTTGGCTTCCTGCGTAGTGTTCTTGTTTGGTCACCCCTCTTTTAATTTGCTGCTCTCGCAGTCTGGCCATTGTTGTAGATTCACAGTCATCACTTGGTTCTCGCAAAAGTCTTACTTCTCGTAGAGCATTCAGAATGTCGGCCTGGTCCATGGCGCGTCCGCCCTCCACAGTAGCCTCACCTGCGAGCTTGTCAGCCCGCTCATTTCCTTGTACTCCCGCATGCCCTGGCACGAAGATGAAACTAATCTTTGCCAGTCGAGACCGCTCCAGAGGCAGCAACCATTCTCTTCGGATCGACCCCTCCTCTATCCTCTTGATCATGTTCATTGAGTCGCTAAGGAAACAAGCCCTAGTGAATGTCTGTGTCTCGAGCCATGTTATTGCTTTACTTACTGCCATGACTTCCATGGTCAGGCTACTTGTGGTTTCAGTGAACGCACCAGAGTCCTCCTTCACAATTCTCCCTCCGGCCCGAGCTGTAAAGGCCCATGAGCTTCTCACATGTCGGACGACCGACCCATCTGTGTAGATGACCGCGTCACCGTCTAGCGAATTCTCGAAAATCAACGCTTGTACTTCAGCCTCAACAGCAGCCGGATTTTCTTGTCTGCATTTTCTATCTAGTTGGATGCAAACTGAAAAGGATGTGCAGAAGTCTGTTGGCACTTGCACCCACTCCTCGCCAGGTTCTAAGTCCTCAAGTGAACACACCTGTTGAAGAATGCCTTCGGCTTGACCCATCCACGACCGTCCTCTTTTTAACCTGCTGCCCTTCATCTTCCTAATTTCACTATGCAGTGGATCTTGTGTGTTTGCGTTAATTCTGAGGTAGGCGCGTGCCCTACAACCTTGTATTTTCTCTTCAATGGTTGGAAAATCAAGAAGGTAGCGCATCGCCCTGCATGCTGTATCTCTTGTACATCCAAGAATAATGCGCATAGCTTCATTCTGTATCCTTTCCATCCTTTCTATCTGCTTATGGCTGAGAGTCAGGATTGCCATTGCATACTCCAAAACAGACATGACCAGCCCCTCGTACAGAAGATATAGATGGCGTTGCTCACAGTTTGCTGCCGCCATCACCCGCATCGCTGCCAAACCCCGCTTGGCCTTTGTTATCACCTGGTCTATGTGCACATTGTAAGCACGGCTTCGATCAAACCGTATCCCCAGGTAATTCATTGCCTGCGTTCTTTCCACCGTCTCTGAACACAGCATTACAGTTGGTGTTGGAGTGTTGACAATATGATTATTCAACGAGAACCAAGTCACTGTTGCCTTTGTTGGGTTGACCATTGCCCCAGCTTCATCACACCAAGTACTTATGCGATTGAGTTCGGTTTGTAGTTCCACAGCAACCTCCTCTCTATCCTTACCCTGACGATACACTAATACATCATCGGCATATGACAATGTCCTGCCAGGTCCAGTGATCTGCTCACTGGTGATTCTCACTGTGTAGGCGTTGAATAGTACTGAAGATAATGGTGATCCCTGTGGTAGGCCAGGATATATTGTTGTTGGTTCCGAAGTCCAACTGCCACATCTAAAAACTACTTTCCGTTGGAAGAGGGCTGCAGCGATCCAACTAAGGAGGAATGGACTTACGTTTAGTTCGAGAAGCTGAAACATTAAAAAATCCAACGGTACTCTGTTGTATGCGTCCTCAAGATCAATCGCTGCAGCAACGGTTTCAGTGCCTGAGTGGAAACCTTCATAGACATCCTGGGCAAAGACTGCTGCATTGGTCCAGGTTTCTCTTTTTGGACGGTACCCACCCAGGGTGGGTGGGAAAACACCTTGCCTCTCTAGTTGGCTTGATATTTTCCTGGCAATTACCTTCTCCAGCAGCTTGCCTATTGTATTCTGCATGGTTATAATTCGATATCCCTGAATTTTTTTGTGGTCTTTGTCAGGCTTCGGCAAAGGAATCAGATAGCTGTGTAACCATTCCTTCTTGATGCTGGCACTCCCTATACTGTTGTTGTACATGTCTGCTAGTTTCTCTAGCTCATTGTCGGTACACCTATTTATGTCGTCGCATCTTATGCCATCAGGACCTGGAGCACTGTTTTTTGATCGTCGAAGCACAGTCTTGATTTCTTTCACTGTCACTGTGTCTTCATCCGAAGTTTTCTGGTCCTTGCATCTGTCTGAGGTGACCTCCTTGGCCAGATTTCGGTCTCCCATGTCTGTCTGGTTGCTCTGCTCAAGGTAGCGTTCAAAGAGGGCTTTGCCCTTGTCCTCGTCAGTCCTCTGCCAGATGAGGTCAGCACCTTGGAAGTCAGAAATGCTCTTATTCTTGACTACACCACTCATGCTTTTATGTAGTCGCCAGAACAATTTCAGTGACTTGTCTGTGCTTACTCTTTGACACACCTCTGCCCATTTTTCGCTTTTAACAACCTTGACCAGTTTTTTGAAGTAGCTTACTTTTGTGTGCATCTCTCTTTCTAAGTGCAAGCAGGGACTAAGATGACCAGCTCTGTTCTTCTTGGCATTTTGCCATCTCCTTACAGCACTACGCTTATCCACCCAAGCCTTCTCCACCTCGAAACTCCACTACGGTGGCTGCTACCAGCTTTTTTTCCTGCCCTGAAACGTTCTGCGCTTGTCACGTCTTATTTTACTCACCACATCTTGCCCTGTACTGTCATATTGGAACGTCTTTACCTTTAGCTTGTGCTGCCTGGTTCTGCCTTTCTCCACCAATATGCTGCAAGGGTGGTGGTCGCTGCCATGGTGTCCTAGGACACCCCATCTACACACTGTAGTGAGTGAAGGTGAAACTAGCGCCAGATAAATAGCACTGTCCTCATCGCCCGGACGGCTTGCTGTCCTGGTGACACAGCCACTGTTGATACAAACCAGGTCGATGGTTTCCAGTGCAGTCTCGAGCTCTTCCCCCTGTGTATTGGAGGAAGTAGCTGTATGTGTCAGCTCGTGTGTTCTGAAGTAGAAGTAGTTGAGGCACAAACAGAAGATGCTTCCACAGAATCCGCTCGAGCTAAATCTCGAAAAGAACTTGAAGAAGCAAATCTACCACGATCAGTTAAGGATCAAGGAGTTTTGGCTCTAGAATAGGTAGAAGAGGCACAAACAGAAGTCATTTCCATAGGATCAGCACGAGCTAAACCAAGATCTACAAGGAAAAAGTCTAACACGATCAGCCACGAGTTCAGACTCCAAACGAACTTGCAGACGCAAATCTATCCCGTTCAGTTAAGGAAAGTAATCAAGGAATTTTGGCTCTAGAAGAAGTAGTAGAGGCACAAACAGAAGTCACTTCCACAGGATCAGCACTAGCAAAAACACCAAACAGAACTAGAAGGAACAAGTCTAACAAGATCAGCTATGCAGCCTGATTTGGCTTTAGAAGAAATAATTGAGGCAAAAACAGAAGATACTTCCACAGGATCAGCTCCCTGATTAAGTTGTTTAACTGATCGTAATCTTCTGTTTGTGCCTTAACTCTCCTAGATCAGGTTGCTTAGTTGATGTTGTTAGACTTGTTCCTTGTAGTTCGGTTTGGTGTTTTAACGCGGTCTGATCCTGTGGAAGTGACTTCTGTTTGTGCCTCTTCTACTTCTTCTAGATCCAAATCTTAGATTAGGTTGCGTAGCTGATCGTGTTAGTTAGTGGTGTGTCTGCCGTAACTCTACAGCAGGATCTTCTGTGTAAATGCCCAGGCATTGTCGTGTCGTTGTCTCAGTGCTACAAGGCTCAACGAATGAAGCAAACCAGATTTCTGGTGTCTTCATTGTTTTGTTTGGGTGCTTAGCCATCTACTTATGACATTTATGTTTCCGACAGCAACACACCAAGGTTGTAACAATGAATGGTTTGGACAAAGGTGTGTTACTAATTATAATCTCATTGTTATAATAGGATATGTAACCCTGAGAATGGAAGCTACCTTTCTGGTATCCCGTGGGAGACGGTTTGCTTTGATCCTGGGTGGCAGTTTGTGAAGGTGCCTCGACTTAACGAATGCTGTTCGGATTTCTTGACAGATGAGAATGATGTCACTTGTCATGTTTTACAGAATACCCCTCTTACACTGAGGCTGTCACATCCCCACACAGGACAGTATGGGTTAAGCTGCATCTGAAACACTAAGTACGTTTGTTTTCTTCATAGTAGCACGGGATAACGCAGGAAATATCTATTGTAACACGTCCGAATTCCTTATGGTTGCGAACACAGTGGCATCATAGATAACCAATTTCAAAATTTGAATTAGCTCTGGCAGCTGGAGTGTGTTCCATGTATCTCGTTGGGGGTAGATATGTAACATACAGCAATTTATAGCACAGCTATCGGATTACAGCTCAACGAGGTGTCGCGCCCCAATTGCTGTAGATGGCGACACCAGGAGTGAGAAAAACTACCTTCACTGGTGATGATAGAATTCTGGATATGTATACAGACCCAAAAACACTCTCGGATCTCTATTACATTCCCCCCGATTCTGTGAAGGGTCTGCTGGTCTGGCACACAGCTTTCAACTCATGGGGGGGGGGGGGTATGTTTACCTTGGACGTGCCTTCAGGCCGCACAGTGGTTTCATCTGTCGTACTACAGTCGCTTGACAGCCCTCATCGACATAGCAAAGTTGTGGCTCCAGTTCTTTCGCGGAGTGCTGTATCAGAGCTCAGTTCTAAAGGTAATGTTGCCTAGTAAGGAAAATTCCCAGTATTCCCAAGAATTCCCAGCTAGTTATCGCGAGCTACAATTCTCAAGTCAAGCATTCCCATGGACACAATCGCATATCGGTTTCAGTGATCAGTCGCTATCAACAGCTGTGTCACACAGACAAAAGATCATATACACACCAGTAGTTTACTGATTCACAAAACGTGGCATCTGTAGATCAATTATACATGGGGACCGAAGTTTACTGTGCTGCATAAGTCTCTCCAGCAAATCCTTATTAATTGCTAGAAGATCTGTAAACCAAGAAGATGTGATTCTTTCCAAGAGACTTTAGAGTCGTCACCAAAATTCCAGAGGTTTTATAGAACGCCCACCTTCTACTCCTTTGGTCGGTCAGTTGTGGCCAGACGTTTGCCATCCTGCGTGAAACAAGTATTTGAAGCCACCACACATTCACGACGAGCTGCTCGACTCACCACAATTGGGTCTCCTCAATTACGTGTTGAACAATTACGTGTCGATATTTAGTCACATCACATCTGTGAGAAGTTTCCACCTGAAAGAAGCTCTCAAGCAGATGCTAGTCAAAGACCCACAACATACCTCCCCCCGAAACCCCCTAAGCCAGACCCTAACGAGAGCATTTACTCGAACTATCCCGGCACATAGGCCTCGGCTCCAGACTTTCCAGGCAGCGTACATGTGGATTTACCACAATTAAGACACTCCATCTGAGAAAATTGCTCGAGCAGCACTTTACCGGCCGATGAAAGCGCATACGATGCTATTAGCCACTCCTTCAACTCCTCCAAGCGCTAAAGAAAGTAAAATGGTGATGAACAATGTGTCTACGATGAACCTTTACGCCCAGATCAACAATCAATACTGGGTCACTCTAGAAGATAAAGATCCGGTCCTATCCTATGATGTTCTCCTTGACGACCAGAAAGTGTTTGGGCTAGACGATGATAACATTCATGCCTTTGTCAAATACAAGGATCTGGCAATGATTATGCTCCTGAATCCAGTTGCGTATCTTGTCGTGTTAGGCTTGTTTCTGCGAGTGCTGAAGCTTTTATAGCATCTTCTGTTTGTGCCTCAACTATAGGGCCAATTCTGCCTTTTCAAATTTCGTATCTTTTCGTGTCAAACTAGTTTCTGCAATGGTTTCTAGAGATTGAACCCAAAGGCATCTATTTGTGCCTCAATTACTTCTTCTATAGCCAATTCCCCTGAATCCACTTGCGTATCTGATCGTGTTGGACTTGTTTCTGCGAGTGCTGAAGCTGTCATAGTATCTTCTATAGCCAAATCCCCTAAATCCAGTTGCGTATCTGATCGTGGTAGACTTGTTTCTGCGAGTCCTGAAGCTGTCATAGCATCTTCTGTTTGTGCCTCAACTACTTTTCGAAGGCCAGTTCTGAATGAAGAAGCAAGTTTGTACCTCAATTAATTCTTCTGTACCTAAATTCCCTGGATCCAGTTGCGTAACTGATCGTGTTAGACTTGATTCTTTCTGTTTCTGCAAGTGCTGATGCTCTGGAAACATCTTCTTCCAATGCATCCTTGTCAACTTGCGTATATGTTCGTGTTAATGCTAGTTCTTTTGGCGTGTTAGCTCTTGTTGATCTGTTCGTGTTCGTGTTAGACTTGTTTCTGCTAGTTCTTTTGGAGTTTGATTATGAAGAAGCAAGTTCTATTTGTGCCTTAATTACTTCTTCTATAGCCAAATCCCCTGAATCCAGTTGCGTATCTGATCGTGTTAGACTTGTTTCTGCGAGTCCTGAAGCTATCATAGCATCTTCTCTTTGTGCCTCAATTACTTTTCGAAGGTCAATTCTGAATGAAGAAGCAAGTTTGTGCCTCAATTAACTCTTCTGTAGCTGAATTCCCGGGGTATAGTTGCGTATCTTTTGGAGTTTGATCAGGAAGAAAAAAGTTCCATTATAGACTTGTGTTAGACTTGTTTCTGCAACTGCTGAGTCTGTGGAAGCGTCAACTTGCGTATCTGATCGTGTTAATGCTAGTTCTTTTGGCGTGAAAGCTCTTGTTGATCTATTCGTGTATCTGTTCGTGTTAGACTTGTTTCTGATAGTTCTTTTGGAGTTTGATCCTGTAGAAGTAAGTTCTATTTGTGCCTCAATTACTTCTTCTATAGCCAAATTCCCTGAATCCAGTTGCGTAACTGTTAGTGTATGACTTGTTTCTGCGAGTGCTGAAGCTGACATAGCACCTTCTTGTTTGTGCCTCAACTAGTTTTCAAAGGCCAATTCTGAATGAAGAAGCAAGTTTGTGCCTCAATTACTTCTTCTGTAGCTGCATTCCCGGAGTCCAGTTGCGTAACTGATCGTGTTAGACTTGTTTCTGCTTGTTTCTGCAAGTGCTGATGCTGTGGGTGCATCTTATTCCAATGCTGCCTTGTCAACTCTCGTATCTGATCGTGTTAATGCTAGTTCTTTTGGCGTGAAAGCTCTTGTTGATCCGTTCGTGCATATCTGTTCGAGTTAGACTCGTTTCTGATAGTTCTTTTGGAGTTTGATCCTGAAGAGAAAAGTTCTATGTGTACCTCAATTACTTCTTCTATAGCCAATTCCTCTGAATCCAGTTGTGTATCTGATCGTGTTAGACTTGTTTCTGCGAGTGCTGAAGCTGTCATAGCATCATCTGTTTGTGCCTCAACTACTTTTCGAAGGCCAGTTCTGAATGAAGAAGCAAGTTTGTACCTCAATTACTTCTTCTGTAGCTAAATTCCCGGGATCCAGTTGCGTAACTGATCGTCTTAGACTTGTTTCTTCCTGTTTCTGCAAGTGCTGATGCTCTGGGAGCATCTTCTTCCAATGCATCCTTGTCAACTTGCGTATCTGTTCGTGTTAATGCTAGTTCTTTTGGCGTGTTAGCTCTTGTTGATCTGTTCGTGTTCGTGTTAGACTTGTTTCTGCTAGTTCTTTTGGAGTTTGATTATGAAGAAGCAAGTTCTATTTGTGCCTCAATTACTTCTTCTATAGCCAAATCTCCTGAATCCAGTTGCGTATCTTGTCGTGTTAGACTTGTTTCTGCGAGTGCTGAAGCTTTTATAGCATCTTCTCTTTGTGCCCCAACTATAGGGCCAATTCTGCCTTTTCAAATTTCGTATCTTTTCGTGTCAAACTAGTTTCTGCCATGGTTTCTAGAGATTGAACCCAAAGGCATCTATTTGTGCATCAATTACTTCTTCTAAAGCCAATTCCCCTGAATCCACTTGCGTATCTGATCGTGTTAGACTTGTTTCTGCGAGTGCTGAAGCTGTCATAGTATCGTCTATAGCCAAATCCCCTGAATCCAGTTGCGTATCTGATCGTGTTAGAC